>CM055821.1:14895212-14911074 GCA_029582265.1 Zoroaster sp. YZ-2022 | reverse complement strand
CACTCATTGTTAGATTGTTTACAGCCAATAGGTTAAACAGGTCAGCAGCAAAGTGGTTTCAATTGATTGTGGGGGGAGGAAGGTAGTGGAACCGCAAAAGTCAAGTCATGAAACCAAATGGACAGATTAAAATAAATATGGTATTTTATTGTTTTATTAACAATTTACAAAGCTAACCCATACAACTCTTGATTATTTCAATGTTCAAACATTTATGTAACGCAAAAATGGCATCTGATCTTTAGCTTATAATTCTATGATTGGATGCATCTACAAGACATTTTGCCAGAAAATATGTGTACAACCTTGAAAATGTAAAAGCGCAATGTAGAATTTGTTTTCAAATTTTATAAATGATTTTTAATTATTTGCAGTATAGGTGAAAAACAAAGACAATTTATAAGCATGTCACAATAAGGAGATGCTTGATTACAGAGTCACTATCATTGTCAATTTATCTCATTACTATTTTTGTTCATTATAAACTTTGGAGTTGAAAGTGAAGTAGGTATTATAAGTAAAAGATCACCTCAGTATATAAACATGCAGTCCATCAATTAAATTTATTTTTGTACAAGAACTTAATACCAAGACATAAATACCAATACATAAATACCAATGTTGGCTTAATCTAAATCAAGAATTTTAAAAGGGTTTTTTCTATAAACAACAAAATGAAAAGGACGCAAGCAATTATCAGCTTTGATCAAGTGGATGTAATTACATTTAATTTTGTTTTGAATTGTCAATTGGCTAATTACAACTTGGCAGGCCTTATTTTTGGGAATTATTTACTTTTTGACAACTCTTCCCTGCTGAGGGCAGGGGGAGAGGTGAAAGCACGGATGCAAAGCTTTCTTGCAACTTTATCATGTAGTAGTTATAAGTTTGTTTTCTAATGAAAGGCTAATTAGCTTTAGAAGACTGCAGACATTAGCCATGTTGACCATAAGCTGTCTTGTTTTTCTTCTCCACCAACTACTATAATGGCTGTGCTTTGACAGCGCAGACTCTGTGGTACCTGATATACATGAACATGGATGAAATGCACAAGGTTATGTAGCCAACTTTCTATTATGTTCCATATAGCGACAATTATTGACAACCTGGGAAAATGGAAATATCAGAGGTAAGCAAAGACTCTTCTCTCACAGTGGGTAACTTTTTCCTTGGTAAAGTTGGAAAACAAATAAAGGGGGAATGTTTATATGCTCCTCCATGCTTCAGTGTCTTCAGTAACCCCCCCCCCCCCCCCAATCAATTTAACCCCCACTTCCTGTCCTTTGAATTTTCAGCCAAGTTTAATCCAGTTACTACCATTTTTTTATTATTTTTATTTATTTTTTTATAATTTACTGTCAGTCACCCCAAACAAGGCCAAAAAGCCACTAGAGTGTAAGGGGTTACATTTGCGATAACATCCACCATTTAAGCAAGATTACATTTGTTGATATTTTTCTTAAACTTAATTAGATCGTAAGTTGGAAAAAGAATCAGCAGGAAGGTCGTTTCATTGTAATGCTGTTCTAGGGAAGAAGCTATCCAAATGGAACTTACTTTGATTTTGGGGAGTCGAAGATAGTGAGGGTGTTCACCTGCTTGTTTAGCAAAACAGGTAACACGAGAGAAATCCCTGCGCTTGGGTACCAACTCGTGTACTCAGCAGAACAATCCCCGTAGTAATAACGGTAGAACAGTGAAAAAGCTCCTCCACCAACTAGTTCATTGATGCGGTGTTGCAGTCTTACAAGAACGAATAGTGATGCTTTGGAGGCACCTGCCAGATGTGGGCACAATATTCCATCTTGGGCCTGACTTGACATTTGTAGAGGTAGAGGATTGCCTCAGGGGTCAGTATTTTTGCTCGACCGATAGAAGGATCCTATCATCTTGGAGACTTGTTTCCACCTCTGAGATGTAAGAATTCCATTTGAGATCAGAGATCTTCAGGCCGAGCAGTCTGTCCAGGCTTGACTGTTCATTTATCATTTCACCCTTCATGAAGATGGGGGGATATGCTTGGACAGATCGTTGATGATTAACAGACAGAAGTTTAGTCTTGGTGGCATTGAAATTTACCAGCCAACGTTCACCCCACGACGTGATTTGAGATAGATCAGAACTCAGATTAGTAGCCAGGTCCACATGAGAAAGTTTTTTTTTTGTGTGGTTGTAAACTGTTGTGTCATCTGCAAATATGTCAATGAATGACAACAACACATGATCTGGTAGGTCATTTATGAATATTAGAAACAGTGTCGGACCAAGTACCGAACCCTGGGGAACACCAGCATTTAAAGTGTGTGTGTCGGATGATTGACCATTCAGAACGACCTTCATGGAACGACCTGTGAGGAATGATTTGATAACCCCAAACACCCTACCAGCAATTCCATAGGCCTGGAGTTTACGCAGGAGTCCCTTATGCCAGACTTTGTAAAATGCCTTGGAGATGTCCAGGGCAATAAGACGGGTAGAAAATGACTGATCAAGGGCACTACTAATGCGATCTGTAATGACTGTCAGGACATCGGCCGTATACCTGGATGATCGAAAACCATACTGCTTATCACTGAGTAACTTACAGTCATCAAGATCCGTTTATTTACTAGTGCCTCAAAAACCTTGCTTACGATAGGCAGAAGGCTTATCGGTCTATACTTGCCAGGATCGCATTTCTCTCCGGTATTTTTATAAACTGGACAAACAGATGACTTCTTCCAGGAAGAAGGGAAACACTTCTCCTTAACGCAGCGATTGAAAAGCTTAGCCAAGATGGGTGATAGCTCTGGCAAGAGGTTTTTTAGCACAATCACCGGAATTTCATCTGGACCTGTGGCTTTTGACACAGATAATGAAGAGACTACTGATTTTACTTGCTTCACAGTTATTTTCATCCGAGATAAAACAACTTCTGTCCGAGAGAGAAACTCAGGTAATGGGTGATTGGAATCATCCATGTTAGAATTTTCAGCAAATAACTTGGCGAATAGAGAAGCTTTGTCAGAAGAAGATGTGAGAATTTCTGGTCCATTGACAATGGTTGGAATTGAAGACTTTCCACGGTTTAAAACCTTGTTTGTGGTTCTCCAAAATTCTTTAGAACCAAGAAGTTGCTGATCTATCCTCTCTCTGACTGTTGATTGGTAGCTCTCCTTAGCTGCTTTCAATATCCGACTACATCTGTTGCTGGCTCTACGGAATTCACGTTTATTTTCATCGCAACGATTTCTTTTGTAGGTGTGGAAATAGTGATTTCTATGAGCGATTGCCGCAGCACATCCAGGTGTAAACCATGGTTGAGAATTAGGTTTCTGTTGGAAACACTTATGAGGAATAAACTGGCTCATTCCCTCATATATCCAGTCAGACACCAGGGATGCAATTTTGGGTGCACAGTGACTAAAAATGTTCTTAATAGGTGTATCAGCAACAAATGATCGAAATGAATCCCAATCAGCTTGGTTGTATCTGTATACAGTACGATGAAATGGTGCTTCAGGTGTCTGCTTTGGAGGTAACTTCAGACATACGGACACAACGCAGTGATCAGATTTACCAAGTGGAGCTCCAGTTGAGACTACACACTCCTCAGGGGTAGAAGTCAGGAAAAGATCAAGGAGGGATGCAAAATGATTTTTAACATCTGGAACTCGTGTAGGAGACTTTACAATTTGTGTCAGATCGTGGACGACAGCAAAATTGTGACATTCAATGCCTTCATTTGTTGTTTTATTTGAGAAAACAAGCCAGTCAATATTATGGACATTAAAATCTCCACAAACGTGAATGTTCGCAGAGGGATACTCCACTTGTATTTCGTCAATTTGGTTGGATATGGTATTTATAGATGCAAGCTCATCATTTTGAGGACGATATAAGCAGAAAATGAATGAAGTAGAGTGAAGCAAGGCCAAGCGAAAACACATGTATGGTTGGTTAGGATCCTCACGCGAAATATCTCGAGCACAAGGTGTTCCTTCTCTGATGTATACACCAAGACCATGAAGGTTTCGATTAAGGCGATCATGAGAGTGGAATATCCAGGAATATTGAATTCTGTTTCAGATATGTTAGCGTTCAAGTTAGTCTCACAAAAGTAGAATAACGCTGGTTTATTCGTCTCAAGATATGCTTCAACATAAGCAAAATTTGAACGAAGACCTGTGATGTTTGTATATGCCAGGGTAAATGACGATGGTAACATTGCTCTGTTTGAACTTTGTGACTTTATGCCCATAATAACGCTGAATAAGTTGATCTGGCTACTTACAACCCTGGCAAACTATTTTCATATGAGTGTTTTTACTTGTTGATTTATCATCTGGCATGGTTTGTGAAAAGCATGTGTTGGGCTAGTGTCAATATCATTATGCATATGTGATGCGATCTGGGAAAACCCGTCGGATGTCGGCAAACTTGTTTTGAAGATAATGGCAAAATAGTCCCCCAATTTTTGTTGTTGACAATTTGAGTTTTTTAACTGTTAATATCCAAATGATCATTCTTGAAATATTAAATAAAAATTCCATCGTTTTAGATGTAAAAACATATGATGATAGATAACTAAAAAGCCGTCTTTGTTTTTCGTTTCCGCCATTGTTTTTTAAGGACAGCGGCGGTATACTCTGATCATCTTCATTTCCCTGAAGACAATCAGAGTATACTGATTGAAACATAGAGTAATGTTACTGCCAGTTCTTCTAAGAACCAATGCTATTTACTACTCTTGAAAGATAATTACTCTTACTCCTACTGTTCTTCAACCATGTGAAGCTTCAAAATCTCAACATTTTCAAGGTAGTACAGAATACGAATAGAGTAATTTGTTTGGGTGTGGGGGGGGGGGGGGTTGAGGGCTGTCAGTTGCCTTGAAACATTTTCATGTTATACCTGCATTTTTTGGCAATTTTTGAGGGTCTTGAAAGTAGGACATGTCCTCTATACTTCCCAGAAACTTTTGATTGGATGGCACCCGTAACAAACCTGAAGTTGATATAGTAGGTAATATTCTTGAGAAAACTCTTATTCAGTGGAATGTCTGCTAGTAAGTGGGGTGTGGTAGGCTTCCGTTTACTGACACCCATTCACAAACGTAGGTGACATGATGAACTGAGCATTCGTCTCTGTCTCCATCTCCCTTCATCTCATCTATGGATCAAACATGAACAAATATTATGTATATAATCTTACAAAAGAAAGATTATGTTGAACTGATTACTCCAGCAGTTGAGAAATGAAACTGACCACAAAAACATAAATAACACAATAGCCAGCCATGAATAACACATGTAAAGCTACTTTGACTAATTATTAGTGCTACAGTACACTTATCATTCACACACACACTTCAAATTATAACCAATGTTGTACTTTCCTTTAAGAGGACAACGGACACGATCAACAGGGCATGGAATCGGAGTGCTGGTTTTAGATTATCTTGGTGACTGAAAATAATATCCCACATGATAAGGTCATATTATCATTGCTGCTGCATAATTGAGCCAGTAAGTTTCAGTCACTGTGTTCATCTTAAACTAGGACACCGATTCCATGCCCTGTTGAAAGTCTGCTCTGATCGTGATATTGTCCATTTAATATGGACAAGTTAACATTAAGCATGCACAAGGGGGGAAAAACCTGAATGCACAACTTCATTTTTTCTAAATGAGAAATTGTTTCTGTAAATCTGATTTTGTTTGATAGAAAAACAAATATTTACATCAACTAAGTTTTCTATATATACACACAAATTATGGGATAAAAAAATAATCTGAATCAATCCAAGATTTACTCTACCTTGGCAATGCTTTGTAGCTGTGAATACAGGAAATGAACTCTACATGGTGTTGATGCAAGTAAAAATACTGGCAGTGATGTTTTCTCATACCTATAAAACAAAACATAACAGCTAATGAAATAATGGTGGATATGATGGACATGGTGCATATTAAAAATCCATTTAAATATAACTCGTACTCGTACTCGTACTCGTACTCGTACTCGTACGTTTAGGGGAATAATGGTACCTGATGCTATTTCCTCCAGTCCATGTTTGAATTTTCACCATGACCCCTTTTGACCATTTCCCCATAAAATACCCGGGCATCGATGGTGGAAATTACAACTAATTCACTGGAAATTGTTCTGCTTTCTAAACTATATCTCATAATTATCATGTCTGTATTGTAAACATCATCACAATATCATTGGGC
Source organism: Zoroaster sp. YZ-2022 (assembly GCA_029582265.1). NCBI lineage: Eukaryota > Metazoa > Echinodermata > Asteroidea > Forcipulatida > Zoroasteridae > Zoroaster > Zoroaster sp. YZ-2022. The sequence continues at coordinate 14,904,859 of CM055821.1, read as the reverse complement.
CTTGGCTACAGGAACTATCAAAAATAATGTGATGGCTAACAGAAATTCATCATAAGAGTTCAGCATACAGCCACACAAAAAGCCCTCTGAGTATTATATTATCAAACAATAATTCTCTTTTATTACTCTTACCTGTCCAACAATAATCCTACAAATTCGACATTATTTATGGTATCATCATGGTCACCATCACGTTCAACAATCAAATCCCTGAGTGTTTGCCATCATTTGAGGTTGGCTGGCCGTCAATGGTCGCCAGGCATGCGTCGTTTTTTGGCCGTAGACGGTGAGCCTTTCTTCGCCCAGCCCGCTCGGTCGAAATTCTGGAGTTGATTTTGACGGATGGCCTTCCAAACTAAACAGTTTTTGTCACTTTTTTTATTGGCGTTGATATGGTGAAGGCGCTGTGACGATGTTCCAAATGAATGCGTCATTGTTGTTTCCAAAACTAAACTCACTGGCAGTATCATAATTCAAAATACCCGACACGAAAAGCACCACAGTGGTCGAGACTCTGCTTTACGCTTCCACGCGAAAAATGTTGATATATTATGGCCTAACCAGCAGGCTCACGCCTCGGGCGCTTTGCCGCGCTGACGCCCATGGCTGTACTGGTACAGTCTTGGTTCGGTTCCCGGTGTCTTGGGAAAGTGCCAAGACTTTCGTCTTTTTGTCGATTTTGACAATTTTCACCCATTGTTTCAAAATCATTTCACTTTTGTCAAGTATCAATGAATTATAACAAATAATTATTCTTGAATTTGGTTCAGTAATAAACTTTTGTCCTCGTGAGTTTTCTGGCCAAATTTTGGTTCAAAAAAGTCACATGACATTGGTTTTTGTACAATAACAGAAAAACGACGCATTTTTCAGGAGTACTTGTGTGGACAATTATATTTTACTTTTGAAAGATCTTTCCAACCATGTATGTAAAACAATGAAATATTGAGGGGCGTTTTTATCGCCCAATTTCGCGCGATAAAGGCGGTGTGTACCTTTAACAGTCTCTCTGACTGAAATTCTCCCGGTAGAAGTGTTTCACCTCCATGACAGGTTGGGCAATGGGCCGCTCTCTCCGATAAGGCCCCCTAAGAATGGGCAAACATTGGATCGGTGCAGGATATTTTGTGGTTTGTTTACTATATAGTCTTAACCCTTTCAATACCGAGCTATATTTGATCAGTCATGCCTTGGTTGCTACCGGTTTTTGCATAGCATGTTCAGTTCTTTACCAGAGACTTTTTAACAACTTTCAGTGTATAGCGCCCTCACTCAACAACATCATGAAAGGCCACTCTTGCAATGACAACAAATAACTCCACAAGTTATGACAAGAAAAATATTGACCAATAAAACAAATGCTTGTTTTGTTTATGGGTGGTTCATAAACCCCAACGTAATAGGTGATATATTTTAGGTTCAGGTGAAAGGAATGTTGCGGTAATTGCACAAAATTGATTTTACTGTAGCAGTAGTCAAGTTTAAATGAAGGTTGCTCACATACCCATCCCCACCATTTCAAAGATTGCTTACCTACCCCCCTCCCCCATTTCAATGTTGTGTTGCTGGTGTGGGCACTGTCACTTCAACATTGAAATGGGGGAGAGGGGGGAGACGGAAGGACCACAATCAAAAATGTTTATCACACACTGTGAAACTTCTCAAAGCATGGCAGAACACACATTGGCTTTTGACACTGTTTAAAAATCATACGAGTTTGTTTCCGCTTGGCTTTTGTGCTGCAAATGACACAGTTGCATGTTTTGCTGGGTGAGCAACATTGAAATGGGGGGGGGGGACACCTAGAACACAATCAAAACTACATTGGGTAAATGTTTATCACACACTGTGAAACTTCTCAAAGCATGGCAGAACACACATTGGCTTTTGACACTGTTTAAAAATCATACGAGTTTGTTTCCGCTTGGCTTTTGTGCTGCAAATGACACAGTTGCATGTTTTGCTGGGTGAGCAACATTGAAATGGGGGGGGGACACCTAGAACACAATCACAACTACATTGGGTAAATGTTTATCACACACTGTGAAACTTCTCAAAGCATGGCAGAACACACATTGGCCTTTGACACTGTTTACAAATCATACGAGTTTGTTTCCGCTTGGCTTTTGTGCTGCAAACGACACAGTTGCGCCTTTTGCTGGGCTCACTTCTCCCGGGATAATGTCTACTCGAAAGACACGATGGCTCATTGGTGCGCTTTGCTCGGTTGTGCTTCCAGGTGGAAAGAAGTTCATTGACCACCTTCACGCGGAAATCCAAGCTCGTCAAGTGCTGGTTTGTAGGAATTCGGTTGTAGACGACAGTAGCGTTCACCAAACAGATGTCAAGAATGCCCACGACAATTCTTTTCCACCATTTCAGCGATCTATGGTGGTGTGTATAATACTGACACAGTTGCGATGCTAGATCACTTCCACCCATGTATTTATTATAATCACTGACGAGAAAAGGTTTTTTGATTGTACGAAGTCCAGTGGAACTGTATTTGCTGCGAATTTCTTTAGTGTCCATACTGCAGTCACCATAATTAGTCAGAAGAGTTACACGCTTTGCATCCTGCCAAACAACACATAGTTGCCCTGCTTTTTGTGTAAAAGTGCGGGTCATCGCCTTTTTCATGCGGAACTTCTTTGGGTTTGCACTCTCCGGAATCCTTGGGTGGTGTATCGTACTGTTCCACGAGCTCCAAACCCTAGCTGTGACAACTTGTGGACGAGAGCCGGGCTGGTGTACCAATTGTCCATGAAAACAAATGTCCCTTATGTTCGAGTCCTTGCAGTAGTTCCATGACTATTTTGCCAGATGCTGAAAGGTTAGATGGATGGTTTGCTGCTGCATAAGCAATTGAGGATGTCTGCAATTGGTACGATGTGGGCTCTGGAACCAGTGAACACCTTCCACGCACATGTGTACCCGGTTTCAGACTCGTTCAATGAAAAACATTTCAATCCAAACTTAGCAGACTTGCGTGGCATGTACTGTTTAAAACCGATGCGGCCTTTAAACTTTATCATAGTCTCATCTGGCGAGAGGTTTCGTCCAGGTTTATATATGCGACGAAACAATGGCAGTACAATGTGAAGCAGCGGGCGAACTTTACACAGTTTGTCACGGGGAGAGTCATCATCCATTTCAGCTCTGTTGTTGGCAACGTGGAAAATCTCAGGAGTGCGTCAAATCGGTTGCGAGACATAGTTGATGAGTACACAGGACTTCGCAGAACTTCAGACCTGGACCAGTGCATGGCGTAGCGTGGCCTTTGTTGATGCCCATACACAGAAGCAAGGCCACAAATGCCATCATCTCAGGGATATCCGTTGGAGTCCAGGCATGCTGATGATTGGCTGCATCTGCACCCAGCGTTTGGTCAGCATAGCGATTGGTCTCTGTCACCATCAACTTCCAGACTGCCTGACAGAAGAACAGTTGAAAGATCTGCCCAGGCGAGAGGTTACTGAAATCTTCAGTACATCCAGTCTCTTCAGTAAAGTTCATAGGGGGTCGCTTCGTATAGGAGGAGTTTGCTTTATGCCATCCAGACCTGAAGTATGAGTATTAAGAAACTTATGTATGATGGTGCTATATGGAATTAAGGCACATTTTCTTGATGATACCATAATACAACATTAGCCTTTTTCAGATATGGCTGACACAATAGGAGGGCACTGTATGATTTGGGTGTAATGAGCTTTGGCGGTTGTTACTTTTTTGGCAATGCTCAGCAAAACCATCATCGGAAATTTATGCATAGTCCCACTTTTCTTGAAAATGACAGCACACCAGGTGCTTGCAATTTGTATGACCTTCCTGTGTTATCTAATCATACACTCGATATGGTTAGATGGGGGTGCAGGTCAACTCTGTCCAAGGTCAACTCTGTCCAGATGGTACAATGCAAGCCAATTAAAGTAAATATAGGCTGTATTCTTGGTCGAAGAGGGTGCTGTAACGTTTTGGGCACGAACACTAACATTAGCCGAGTTGGACCGGAGTTGACCTGGGACAGAGTTGACTCAAAACCTTAGATGGCACTGAAATGTTAAATGCTCTTATGATAGATCAAAAGATGATGCAACTTGCTTAGAGGATGCCACTTGCTCTACGGTAGAGCAAGTGACATCCTCATCATTCATTCACTTTGATATGGTGCAAGAAGTTCACAAGTTAGGCCGACTCTGCATTTATACTGCACACTTTTTGGGACAAACTTTGTGATTTTATTCATGTCTTTTTCTTGCATATTAAAAATCAGATTAATTCAAATATGCTATTATGAATTTCGTTAGAAAGGCAATTGGTAAAACCCAGATTCCCCGGATCTAATGTCAACGTAAGTCGGACCTTACTAGATCCATCCTACATAAAAAGAAGCCCATTTCACCTGCAATATTTGGCAAATTAAGTTAATTACATTCCAACGTAAGATAATTCTTGAAATTACTTGAACAGTTAATATTCTTTGAAATGCCATCATTCCTTTGAAAGAAAAACATTTTCTTCTGAGGATCCAGGAAAGTCTGACTAGGTCTAGAGGATCCGACTTTCAGTTTCACCAACACCCCTTTAGAAAAAAAAATAAAAGTAGGCCTAGGGCCTACATTCAGAAGTATGCAAAACATGTTTGGCTCTTTTTAATCAGTAACGTTAGCCAATTGGAACAGTTATGTGAAAGTTTTTCAGCTACGTCTTAAGGCCTACCTGAAGTTCTGCTTATTTGATGACCTTGGGTGTGTGACAAACCTTTCTTCACTTTCTTCTGATGTGGATGAGGAGGACTGGTCATCGGATATTTCTGAACCACTATCCGCGAATATTTCGTCAAGAATTTCAGCGTCATCCATGGCTAGCGGTCGACTGTCAGCTGTAAAACAACTAAGTGAGCGTCGGCGGTCGCAAAAGCTAAAGCTTTATATATAGAGACGCGAAAATCATTCATACTGACGCGCGCATGGCTGGCGCACGCGCAATGTATTGTCCTGCGATTGATTAATCATGCCAACGTAAAGTGAGGGCGCTATTTACATTTCAGTTACAGGTTTCAGGCGTTGTGCCGGAGAGGAGCCTTGGGAACAAAAGAGTAGTGAATTCCCGTGACATAGCGTCCCTTTGGTAAAGAACGTACATTCCACATTGAGCACAGGTGGCACGTTTGGGGTTGAAAGGGTTAAACAGGAATACAGTTAGCGTCTGGTTTAAAGTTCCCGCAGGCAGTAGGGCATTTCGCCGCGCGATAAATTGTAAAACTCGGTGGAAAAAACCCTTTCACCATAAATCACAACAACCCACCCAAACGAGGTCAACCTTACGGGCAACTGACCGCCTATAGGTGGTTTGCCTGCGACGATGAGGTGACTGATTCCTGCCTGCGGTCACCGATAGCCTGGCAGAATCAAGTGCACCGTCAGGATCTGGAAATAGATCAAAATATCGATTTTATTCAGTGGAGTTGTGAATGAGTTAACGGATGGGGTACAGATCCTTACATTGTTGGGTAGCGAGTCCCATTCAGGTACAGTTCTTGGGAAGAGTGAATGGAAGTAGCAGGCTGTTCGCTGGGAAAGCCTGAAATACGAGGATAAAATGTGATTCTACCCCATAATCACATAGCACTTCGGCCTTACGTGAGATTGCACCTGCCACCGGCATTTTGTTCGTCACACTTGAGAGAGTCCTTTTAATAAAAGGAGGCTTCTCCCTATATAAGCGAGCCCCTCGATCCATACCTCGGGGCATTTTTGTGACCGGTTTAATTCGAAATGTCCACGCAACTTTCTTCAGATATTCTCGGCTTACTTGACGGTCCTTCGGACATTGAGTTAAGCGGCACTGTGCCAGATCATGCTGGCCCGTCCACTTCGTTCTCTGCCTCCGTTGGTAATCCGTCGGGTGTTAAGGCAAAACCGAAATCAAAGAAAACGACTAAGCCATCGGACGGGGTCACTCAGCAAGAGTTTGCGTCGCTCCAAGACCAAATAACATCGATGGCAGACGAGACGCAATGCAGACTCTACACAGTCCACAATGCTGGCCTCACTGGGGAACACAAGACCAGCTAAAAAAAACTGGTGTTATCAGTAACCTACTCCGAAAGAAACCATCAGAGGAGAAGGTTGCAGAAAAACTCAATAGTTTTAAACGACCATGTAACTTTCCAGAACTTTATTGCACCAGAGTTAATCCAGAAATTTGGAATTCCCTGCAGTCAAGGACCAGATCGATGGACATCAAGCTACAAAAGATTGAACAGGCTGCACTGAAGGGAATGGTGCCTGTTGTAACTTGTATTGATACTCTAATGAGCAGCAATAAAAGCCTGGATCACAAAGTATTGGTGACAAACCTACTTGATTCAATGGCCATAATGGGCTATGCAGTCACTGAGTTGAACTTCAGGCTAAGAGAACTCATTAAGCCCGACTTGAACCAGCAGTATTCATGCATAGACATGAGCCGAAACTGAAATCGAAACTGATGCTTCCATCCAGCTTGGGCTGGGGCACGTGTTAACGGTCGCACAACAGGCGGTCGATGGTCCAAAGACGAGGCCATTTATCATATTAATTGGCTTGAGTTAAAGGCTTGTTCATTAGCATTACAATCAGTCTTCTCGGAAGAACATAGTATTTCAATCCACCTTAAATCAGACTATACCCTAAGGTATGGATCGAGGGGCTCACTTATATAGGGAGAAGTCTCCTTTTAACAAAGGACTCTCTCAAGTGTGATGAACAAAATGGCGGTGGCAGGTGCAATCTCACGTAAGTCCTTCAGTGCTAGTGGTTATTCGGTAGAATAATAATTAAACTTCAATTTAATTTAATTTCATTTCGTTTAATTAGGAAATTATCCGAAGAGTTTAGTTCAGGCTACAGTAGTAGAACGCGGTTTCGTGAGTAATGGATATCGTGAAGGATGATATCATGAGTTTCCTTGCAGATGTGCACAGTCGGGCCTTAGAGCGTCTGTTCTTGGGAGATTCCCATCGCAATGGTTCTGTCATAGCCGTTACACTGGACAGTCCGGAGAAGTCATTTAAGACGAACCAAACATGCCCATCTTTGCACTTGGTAGCGGTATTTTGATTATTTTGTATGGATCCCAGACAGAGTTGCTTCAGGTATCGGCCGAAATAGCTTTTGTAAGCGGTGTGTTTAACAAGTGTTTTAACATGACATGTTTCTTTTGAGAATGCCAAGCATTCGGTTGCCCTATGAGATCTGATCGATGTTTTTTTATATTCCACGACATGTCAGATGTCAGTTCCACACCAAAGTAAGGACGATGGTCGACTTCTTGGCAGAAGAGTTTCCACCATTTAGGTATCACTGCTTGTTATGGGACCGTACTCAAGTTCCTCAGCCTTATAGTTCCCTCAGCCCTATGTTCCTCATCTCAAATAGACCCTATACCAGCCTATGTTCCTCAGCCCAAAATAGACCCTAGGTCTATTTTGGGATGAGGAACATAGGGTTGAGGGAACATAGGGTTGAGGGAACATAGGGCCTAATTTGGATTTTAAAAAAATGTTAGGCATTGAGGGAACATAGGGCTGAGGGAACATAGGGCTGAGGGAACATAGGCATGACCCCCTTGTTATGACGGCACACCGGGGACATGGAATATTTTAAATACAGATGGGGCTAGAAAAAAAAGTTTGCTCGCTTCACGTTTATATAATATTTCAGGGGTCGAGTTCACAGCGCTTCAGACGCGTCTTATCTCAAGTTAGGACGGGTAACTCTTCCTAACTCGAGACGCGTCCTAAGAACGATTTCACAACGGTGTCAAACCCGTCTTAACTTAAGATTGGTGTGTGGGTCATCTTACCCATTGAATTAGTGTTATATTAACGTTCAAAATTGATCGTCCACTCTCGATAATAATAATGGCGCTTATACTTTTAGCGGACCACGAAGCTAGACGTGCGTTGAGAAGAGAGCGACTATTTCGTGACAGACGAAATCTGTTAGATAGTCTAAACGACGAGGAAATTGTCAGAAGGTATAGATTTACACAGGAAGGGATAACCTGACTGTTAGAAAGGGTTGGTCAACAAATACAACATGAAACACAGGTAAAAAACCTTGATCATGATGATAGGCCTACAGTAATTATTTTGACTTTACGCGTCGTAGTTAGCTTGCTCTAGGCTATATATATTTTTTAACCTATATTTTTTTCATAGTGTACCGCCCGCAAGCGTTGTGCTTACCACTAGCAATTTATTTTTTGTTAGTATACTTTGGGTGTTGGTGGTGGTGTAAACAATCATGACATTTGACCTCAATGTTCACTTGCTAAATTTCCCTAGATACGTATTATACATTTCCCAAAAGTTTGGAACCAAAAAGTTGTACATCGACAACTCGCTAATCAGACATCTTGAACTGCTGTGAGAGTGCGAAGTCCCGACGGCCGTTTCGTTTGTACGGTAAAATAAATATAAAAGAGCCGTCGTACGAGAAAGGTCAGCCTCGTTCAATAATTGGGTATTCGTTTTATTATATTTTGGATACGTCCTGCTTAAGACGCGTTTTGTGAAATCGATCTTGGATTCATCCTAGGTAAGATCGATCTTACGGCTAGGACTCTTCTTAAATCCTAGGATTAATCCTAAGATAGGAAGAGTTTTGTGAAATCGACCCCAGGTCAGTTTCTCCCTGTAGATCTGATATGTATATATATATATATATATATATATATATATATATATATATATATACACTGAGCCAAAAAGAAACTTATAAAATTTTAACAGATCACAAATAAAATTCTGTGCATGAAAATGTACCAAATTTGGATAATATTACTGCAATGTATTGCTTCAAATGGCAGTCAATAACCAATTGTTTGCTTCAATGACACAAGAGAAATGTGCACTGACCCAAAGGACTTGCTGTTCCACATGTCACATTATTCAGCTGCAGCCCTGTACACACATGCATGTCAATGAATGAAACAAAAAGAATTTGTAAAGGATTTGCACCCTTACCTGCATGATTGCAAGTCTTCATACAGGGTTGCTCTAGTCCTTCTGAGTATTGCTAATGAAACAGATATGCCAAGGCTAACATGCATGTGTGTACAGGGCTGCAGCTGAAGAATGTGACATGTGGAACAGCAAGTCCTTTGGGTCAGTGCACATTTCTCTTGTGTCATTGAAGCAAACAATTGGTTATTGACTGCCATTTGAAGCAATACATTGCAGTAATATTGTATCCAAATTTGGTACATTTTCATGCACAGAATTTTATTTGGTGATCTGTTAAAATTTTATAAGTTTCTTTTTTGGCTCAGTGTATATATACTTGTAGTAAAACTAGTGGAACGCTGGTAGTTGTAACTCCGAGTTTCACGCGTTATGCGATCATCAGTATATATATATATACCATAATTGCTTCTCTCCACCCAGGAGTAAATGGGTACCTGTGAGGGCAGAGTTGGTTGTTGTGTTTGATTAGCCCATATGCGCCAAAATGGCAGCAATTGAGCTGTATACTCCCCAGGGAGCTGAGATAGTTTCAGGAATGATTTATGCGCCTAATGAACAGGGGTAATAATGTACAGCGCTCTGATACGTCGTATAAGAGCGCTTTAAAAATGCCTCCATTATTATTATTATAAAG
>CM055821.1:14889537-14894712 GCA_029582265.1 Zoroaster sp. YZ-2022 | reverse complement strand
CCCCAATATGGTTAGATGGGGTGCAGGTCAACTCTGTCCAAGGTCAACTCTGTCCAGATGGTACAATGCAAGCCAATTAAAGTAAATATAGGCTGTATTCTTGGTCGAAGAGGGTGCTGTAACGTTTTGGGCACGAACACTAACATTAGCCGAGTTGGACCGGAGTTGACCTGGGACAGAGTTGACTCGAAACCTTAGATGGCACTGAAATGTTAAAATGCTCTTAGGATAGATCAAAGATGATGCAACTTAGAGGATGCCACTTGCTCTACGGTAGAGCAAGTGACATCCTCATCATTCATTCACTTTGATATGGTGCAAGAAGTTCACAAGTTAGGCCGACTCTGCATTTATACTGCACACTTTGGGACAAACTTTGTGATTTATTCATGTCTTTTTCTTGCATATTAAAAATCAGATTAATTCAAATATGCTATTATGAATTTCGTTAGAAAGGCAATTGGTAAACCAGATTCCCGGATCTAATGTCAACGTAAGTCGGACCTTACTAGATCCATCCTACATAAAAGAAGCCCATTTCACCTGCAATATTTGGCAAATTAAGTTAATTACATTCAACGTAAGATAATTCTTGAAATTACTTGAACAGTTAATATTCTTTTGAAATGCCATCATTCCTTTGAAAGAAAAACATTTTCTTCTGAGGATCCAGGAAAGTCTGACTAGGTCTAGAGGATCCGACTTTCAGTTTCACCAACACCCTTTAGAAAAAAATAAAAAGTAGGCCTAGGGCCTACATTCAGAAGCATGCAAAACATGTTTGGCTCTTTTAATCAGTAACGTTAGCCAATTGGAACAGTTATGTGAAAAGTTTTCAGCTACGTCTTAAGGCCTACCTGAAGTTCTGCTTATTTGATGACCTTGGTGGGTGTGTGACAAACTCTTCTTCACTTTCTTCTGATGTGGATGAGGAGGACTGGTCATCGGATATTTCTGAACCACTATCCGCGAATATTTCGTCAAGAATTTCAGCGTCATCCATGGCTAGCGGTCGACTGTCAGCTGTAAAAACAACTAAGTGAGCGTCGGCGGTCACGCAAAAAGCTAAAGCTTTATATATAGAGACGCGAAAATCATTCATACTGACGCGCGCATGGCTGGCGCACGCGCAATGTATTGTCCTGCGATTGATTAATCATGCCAACGTAAAGTGAGGGCGCTATTTACATTTCAGTTACAGGTTTCAGGCGTTGTGCCGGAGAGGAGCCTTGGGAACAAAAGAGTAGTGAATTCCCGTGACATAGCGTCCCTTTGGTAAAGAACGTACATTCCACATTGAGCACAGGTGGCACGTTTGGGGTTGAAAGGGTTAAACAGGAATACAGTTAGCGTCTGGTTTAAAGTTCCCGCAGGCAGTAGGGCATTTCGCCGCGCGATAAATTGTAAAACTCGGTGGAAAAAACCCTTTCACCATAAATCACAACAACCCACCCAAACGAGGTCAACCTTACGGGCAACTGACCGCCTATAGGTGGTTTGCCTGCGACGATGAGGTGACTGATTCCTGCCTGCGGTCACCGATAGCCTGGCAGAATCAAGTGCACCGTCAGGATCTGGAAATAGATCAAAATATCGATTTTATTCAGTGGAGTTGTGAATGAGTTAACGGATGGGGTACAGATCCTTACATTGTTGGGTAGCGAGTCCCATTCAGGTACAGTTCTTGGGAAGAGTGAATGGAAGTAGCAGGCTGTTCGCTGGGAAAGCCTGAAATACGAGGATAAAATGTGATTCTACCCATAATCACATAGCACTTCGGCCTTACGAGATTGCACCTGCCACCGGCATTTTGTTCGTCACACTTGAGAGTCCTTTTAATAAAGGAGGCTTCTCCCTATATAAGCGAGCCCCTCGATCCATACCTCGGGCATTTTGTGACCGGTTTAATTCAGAAATGTCCACGCAACTTTCTTCAGATATTCTCGGCTTACTTGACGGTCCTTCGGACATTGAGTTAAGCGGCACTGTGCCAGATCATGCTGGCCCGTCCACTTCGTTCTCTGCCTCCGTTGGTAATCCGTCGGGTGTTAAGGCAAACCGAAATCAAAGAAAACGACTAAGCCATCGGACGGGGTCACTCAGCAAGAGTTTGCGTCGCTCCAAGACCAAATAACATCGATGGCAGACGAGACGCAATGCAGACTCTACACAGTCCACAATGCTGGCCTCACTGGGGAACACAAGACCAGCTAAAAAAAACTGGTGTTATCAGTAACCTACTCCGAAAGAAACCATCAGAGGAGAAGGTTGCAGAAAAACTCAATAGTTTTAAACGACCATGTAACTTTCCAGAACTTTATTGCACCAGAGTTAATCCAGAAATTTGGAATTCCTGCAGTCAAGGACCAGATCGATGGACATCAAGCTACAAAAAGATTGAACAGGCTGCACTGAAGGGAATGGTGCCTGTTGTAATCTCTTGTATTGATACTCTAATGAGCAGCACAAAAGCCTGGATCACAAAGTATTGTGACAAACCTACTTGATTCAATGGCCATAATGGGCTATGCAGTCACTGAGTTGAACTTCAGGCTAAGAGAACTCATTAAGCCCGACTTGAACCAGCAGTATTCATGCATAGACATGAGCCGAAACTGAAATCGAAACTGATGCTTCCATCCAGCTTGGGCTGGGGCACGTGTTAACGGTCGCACAACAGGCGGTCGATGGTCCAAAGACGAGGCCATTTATCATATTAATTGGCTTGAGTTAAAGGCTTGTTCATTAGCATTACAATCAGTCTTCTCGGAAGAACATAGTATTTCAATCCACCTTAAATCAGACTATACCCTAAGGTATGGATCGAGGCTCACTTATATAGGGAGAAGTCTCCTTTTAACAAAGGACTCTCTCAAGTGTGATGAACAAAATGGCGGTGGCAGGTGCAATCTCACGTAAGTCCTTCAGTGCTAGTGGTTATTCGGTAGAATAATAATTAAACTTCAATTTAATTTAATTTCATTTCGTTTAATTAGGAAATTATCCGAAGAGTTTAGTTCAGGCTACAGTAGTAGAACGCGGTTTCGTGAGTAATGGATATCGTGAAGGATGATATCATGAGTTTCCTTGCAGATGTGCACAGTCGGGCCTTAAGCGTCTGTTCTTGGGAGATTCCCATCGCAATGGTTCTGTCATAGCCGTTACACTGGACAGTCCGGAGAAGTCATTTAAGACAGACCAAACATGCCCATCTTTGCACTTGGTAGCGGTATTTTTTGATTTTGTATGGATCCCAGACAGAGTTGCTTCAGGTATCGGCCGAAATAGCTTTTGTAAGCGGTGTGTTTAACAAGTGTTTTAACATGACATGTTTCTTTTGAGAATGCCAAGCATTCGGTTGCCCTATGAGATCTGATCGATGTTTTTTTATATTCCACGACATGTCAGATGTCAGTTCCACACCAAAGTAAGGACGATGGTCGACTTCTTGGCAGAAGAGTTTCCACCATTTAGGTACTGCTTGTTATGGGACCGTACTCAAGTTCCCTCAGCCTTATGTTCCCTCAGCCCTATGTTCCCTCATCCCAAAATAGACCCTATGTTCCCTCAGCCCTATGTTCCCTCATCCCAAAATAGACCCTAGGTCTATTTTGGGATGAGGAACATAGGGTTGAGGGAACATAGGGTTGAGGGAACATAGGGCCTAATTTGGATTTTAAAAAAATGTTAGGCATTGAGGGAACATAGGGCTGAGGGAACATAGGGCTGAGGGAACATAGGCATGACCCCCTTGTTATGACGGCACACCGGGGACATGGAATATTTTAAATACAGATGGGGCTAGAAAAAAAAAAGTTTGCTCGCTTCACGTTTATATAATATTTCAGGGGTCGAGTTCACAAAGCGCTAAGACGCGTCTTATCTCAAGTTAGGACGGGTAACTCTTCCTAACTCGAGACGCGTCCTAAGAACGATTTCACAACGGTGTCAAACCCGTCTTAACTTAAGATTGGTGTGTGGGTCATCTTACCCATTGAATTAGTGTTATATTAACGTTCAAAATTGATCGTCCACTCTCGATAATAATAATGGCGCTTATACTTTTAGCGGACCACGAAGCTAGACGTGCGTTGAGAAGAGAGCGACTATTTCGTGACAGACGAAATCTGTTAGATAGTCTAAACGACGAGGAAATTGTCAGAAGGTATAGATTTACACAGGAAGGGATAACCTGACTGTTAGAAAGGGTTGGTCAACAAATACAACATGAAACACAGGTAAAAAACCTTGATCATGATGATAGGCCTACAGTAATTATTTTGACTTTACGCGTCGTAGTTAGCTTGCTCTAGGCTATATATATTTTTTAACCTATATTTTTTTCATAGTGTACCGCCCGCAAGCGTTGTGCTTACCACTAGCAATTTATTTTTTGTTAGTATACTTTGGGTGTTGGTGGTGGTGTAAACAATCATGACATTTGACCTCAATGTTCACTTGCTAAATTTTCCTAGATACGTATTTTACATTTTCGAAAAGTTTGGAGCCAAATCGTTGTACATCGACAACTCGCCAATCAGCCATCTTGAACTGCTGTGAGAGTGCGAAGTCCCGACGGCCGTTTCGTTTGTACGGTAAAATAAATATGAAGAGCCGTCGTACGAGAAAGGTCAGCCTCGTTCAATAATTGGGTATTAGTTTTATTATATTTTGAATACGTCCTGCTTAAGACGCGTTTTGTGAAATCGATCTTGGATTCATCCTAGGTAAGATCGATCTTACAGCTAGGACTCTTCTTAAATCCTAGGATTAATCTAAGATAGGAAGAGTTTTGTGAAATCGACCCCAGGTCAGTTTCTCCCTGTAGATCTGATATGTATATATATATATATATATATATATATATATATATATATATATATATATATATATACACTGAGCCAAAAAAAAACTTATAAAATTTTAACAGATCACCAAATAAAATTCTGTGCATGAAAATGTACCAAATTTGGATACAATACTACTGCAATGTATTGCTTCAAATGGCGATCAATAACCAATTGTTTAGCTTCAATGACACAAGAAGAAATGTGCACTTATTAAAGGACTTGCTGTTCCACATGTCACATTATTCAGCTGCAGCCCTGTACACATGTCAATGAATGAAACAAAAGAATTTGTAAAAGGTTGCACTGCCACCTGCATGATTGCAAG
>CM055821.1:14857037-14884537 GCA_029582265.1 Zoroaster sp. YZ-2022 | reverse complement strand
CCAGAGAACTTGCAGATACTCTAGAACTGCCAGACATTGAATTTTGTTTTGAATTTTTTAAGTTGACTGATGATGAAAAAGATATTCTAACGCAAAGATTACATACACTTGTGGTGCATGATCAATTCAGTATCGAGAATGACTTGGATCTACTGGGACCTGTTGGCTACGATGACCAGCAAGCCGGACCAGATGGCTACGATGACCAAAATACCGGACCAAATGGTTACGATAACCAACATGCCGGACCAAGTGGCTACAATGACCAACATGCCGGACCAGATGGCTACGATGACCCAACAAAAGTATCAAACACAGGACGTTGTCTTTGACTTGGATCTACTGGGGCCTGTTGGCTACGGTGATCAGCAAGCCGGACCAAGTGGCTACGATGACCAGCAAGCTGAACCAAGCGGGTACGATGACCAGCAAGCCGGACCAAGTGGCTATGATGACCAGCAAGCTGATCCAGGCGGGTACGATGACCAGCAAGCCGGACCAAGTGGCTACGATGACCAGCAAGCCGGACCAAGTGGCTACGGTGATCAGCAAGTCGGACTCAGCGATTTCATGACGGGTGGTCATTACGACACGATCTCCGATGAAGACGAAGAACCCCTACGTAAACGACAGCGAAAGGAGACCGAAGAGCTATATAAAATAGTACCGTAAGTGTTAGGGAAAAACAAATTAAAAAGTTCCAAGCATACAATTATGATTATGAAGTAACATTTCAAAACTTAAACAAATTTAACATTACAAGAAGTGTTACCACGGTTGGGATCCATCTTACAGAGTCTAATACTATAGATAGATTAGGCGAGGGTATTGCACCCGATGATATGGTTCGAATAATATTTCATTCGGCAGATTTAGATATTCCGATCTCACTCCCGTTTTTAAGTATGAATGCGTTAACAGTAGAGCGATTTATGGCTAGACTGGAAGCGGTTTTACAATCGCATCAAACCATTCGATTTGATCGAACAGCAATGGTACATTTTGTACACCTAAAAATGACCAAAGGTGGGAAATACACCAGAAAGTATAAAAAGATTATGAAATTGAAGGAATTTTTACTACGAAAGAAGTCTATAATCCAAATTAATGATCACGGAACGCAAACATGCTGCGCCCGTGCAATCGTTAGGCATAGCCATACAGGAAAATCACCCCGATGTAGAATATATACGTAGAAATCGTATATCTCAAGAATTATTGGCCTATATGAGTTACTCAAAAAAGCTGGAGTGAAAGAAGGTCCCTGAGGAATCCAAGAATTGGAAAAATTTCAAAATGTAATTGATGATTATCAGATCATAGTACTTTCAGAGAGCATTTCTATGCATCTATTTTCAAAGGTCCCACAAGGAAACGCGTGATTTACTTACATTTGGCCGCTGATCACTACGATCTGATAACCACAATGTCGGTTTTTTTTAAATCGAAGCAATTTTGCAATTCCTGTATGAGGATACAACACAAATAAAATGGATCACATAGCCTATGCAATATTAAATGTAAAATTTGTTTCTCCAGTGGTTGTGTTGATGGTAAGATGGATCCCAATTTTCATTATAGTGATTGTAACAGGAATTTAAAGATAAAAAATACTACGATAATCACAAAATCAGAAAAATTAGTGGTAAAACTGTATGTCAGTTGTATTACAGATGTAAACAGTGTGATGTGTTCGTGAGTGCCTCCATGACATTCAAATACGGCAAGCATGATTGCATTAAAAAGTTCTGTAATTCTTGTAAAGAGATGGTCTCCTTTGACCATGAGTGTTTTATTAAAGTCATTAAGACGAGATGTAGTACTAAAACATACGGTGAAGGGGATGTAACAAGCGAAGATGACGAACCAATACATGTTCAAATAATTGAGGAATCATCAAAAACTACTACCCAAGGAAACAAAAGATGTACTGAAGTACATCTTTTTCGATTTTAATGTACTCAGGATGGAGCATTCACGAACCCAATTTATGCGTAGCTCAAATGGTCTGTGAACTATTTAGTGATCAGGAACCGGAATATAAGTGTAGAATATGTACAGGGGCAAAGGGTGTTCAAGGGGGATAAGTGCACGTTTGTTTTACGAGGCGGTTGGAGATGAACAAATACACTATGTTGACTTTTGTTCACTTTATCCGTTTACTAATAAATACTGTTCATATCCCGTTGGTCATCCCAAGATAATCACTGAAAATTTCAAAGACGTGTCGACATATTATGGTTTAATTAAATGCCACATCCTACCCCCACCACCTTATACTATACCCACTACTTCCATGCAGGGCAGCTGGTAAGCTGATGTTCCTTTATGTAGATATTGTGTCGAAACTAAGCAACTGTCCCGTTGTATGCATAACGATGAACAACGAACTCTACATGGTATGTGGGTCACAATAGAAGTAGAAAAGGCTATCCAGTTAGGGTATCGTGTGATCTCAATTGATTCGATATGGCATTTTGAAAAGAATAGACAATACGATCCTACCTCAAAGTCCGGTGGTTTTATTCAGTAGTTATATCAACACATTCCTTAAGATCAAACAAGAAAGCTAGGGTATTCCTAATTGGTGCAAAACTGAAAGAGGATATACAATTGTACATCCGTGAGTATTATGAACGGAGGAGGATTTCATTGGATAGGGTAAAATAGAGAAAAATCCTGGTCTCAGGGCTTTGGCTAAACTTATGCTGAATAGTTTCTGGGAAAATTTGGACAACGCCTTAACATGCCCACAAGACTGAAAGTATCTCTGACCCTGCTAAACTGTACGCGTTGCTTCTAGCTGATGTACCGTTGTTGATAATATCAATTTTATCAATGACCAGTTAGTTGAGATTAAATTCGAGAAAGAGGAAGAATTTGTAGAACCTAATCCTCGTACCAATGTCGTTATTGCTGCGTTTACTACGGCCCATGGTAGACTCAAACTGTACAATGTGTTAGAAAAGCTTCAGGATAGAGTTTTATACTATGACACTGACAGTATTATATACGTAGACAGACCGGGGGAATACAAACCCCCACTTGGGGATTATTTAGGGGAATTAACTAATGAAATCAATCCAAAAGACGGGAAATTTATTAAGTGTTTTGTTTCGGGCGGACCTAAAAATTAAGTTAAGATACAGGAAAAACATGTTGTAAAGTTAGAGGATTTACACTTAATTTCAGAAATGCCCAACATATCAATTTCAACTCGGTCGTTGATATGGTAAAAAGTAACGACGAATCTGTAATCACCATCATGGATCCCTACAAAATAGTTCGCGATCCCAAGAAGAAAACCATCCATACAAAAGAAATGAAGAAGGATTATCGCGTTGTATCTCATAAGAGAATTGTTGGGGAAAATTACAATACTTTCCCGTATGGGTATAAACATCTATAAAATACAGAGTTTGATCGTTCTGTTCATCAGTTCATAAATATATACCATTCACACAGTATTGTTCCCTATTAATTAGACAAATGATTATTGTCGTTGTAATAGTATTAGTTCTGGTTATTATGTCAGCTGTATTTGGGACTGAAGTAACGAGTATTATACAGAGTGATTTGTTACACGACGTATCGAATGTATTGTATTATCTATAAAAAAATAACACTTCCACATATTTATAAGTATTACGTTATTATAGTGTGGTATTCGCGTTATGACATCATTCATCTGGGTTTATTAAATAATGATACTAAAAAGATCATAGGGTCATTCTCTCTCATGGATACAAAGCTTAAACATCCCACAACATTCTGCGTTTGTTTTTCCTGAAGATGTTCTTCAGGAAAAACAAACTGGCTTTGTAAATTAATCAAATATAGAAAACATGTCTTTGTGGATGCGCCTGAGCGAATTATCTGGTGTTATGGTCAATATCAGCCGGCTTACGAGGAACTGTCTCGCGACCTACCTAATATTCAGTTTATTGAGGGTTTACCAGAGGATTGGTCGGATCTCATTGACCCGGAAGTCAAGAACTTAATTATTTTGGATGATCTGATGAGCGAGTGTGGCAACGACCCCGAAGTCACCAAGAGGGTCTCATCACCTGAACGTCTCCGTGATAAACATCGTACAGAACTTATTTCATCAATCCAAAGAAAGTCGTACCGTAAGCCTCAACTGCCATTATATAATTCTATTCAAGAATCCGAGAGACCGCTCTCAGGTTATGCATCTAGCTAAGCAAATGTATCCTGGCCAAACAAAATTTATGGTAGACGCTTACACCGACGCGACCAGTCAACCGTATTCGTATCTGTTTATTGATTTAAAGCCAAACTGTCCAGAAGAATTGAGGTTGCGTACGGGTATCTTCCCGGGGGACACGATGTATGCCTACGTCCCTAAATAAGGCTAGCCACTGGATCACTAACTCATTTGTCATCATGACGTGACGGTTAATGGACAACGTTCACACGCTGCACGTATTGAATAAATCCTCAACAAAGAAAAGAAAGGCTATTTTGAAGAACGCCGACAAGGAACTGGTAACCTGTTTATGTGAATGTGCATTGAACATTATAAAAGGCAAGGTACCTTTGACACCGGATCAAAAGAAAAAACTTGCTAAGCATAAGATTCATCTACGCACTTTATCTGACAAGAAGGTACCACACTTTAAACGTAAGCGGTTGTTGATCCAAAAAGGAGGATTTTTAGGATCATTACTTGCTCCCATATTGAGTACAATCGGAGGGTTTCTGTTTCCCAAGTGATGCGTTACACAAAGAAAACAATGATTAATGCTCCATCCGATCAGGTCACAAAGACACCCACAAAATGTCCTCCTCACTCGTAATATTACGCAGAGCAAACTGCATGGATTGGAAGAAGACATGAAAAATATTCTGGAAAGGACGGATTTACCCGATGACACAAAAGTATCGCTATATCAGCAAGCTTTACAACAATATCTTCAATACGATCATGCCCGCAAAACTGAACCCGTTTCTGTCAAGATGTCTGCCTCCCCGACCCCTGATGGCTCTGGACGTTATGAGCGACATATTAGACGCCCCATATGGAAATGAGACGCGTGGAGGAGTAACATCTAAGGATGACCTAACACCTCAAATTCTTGAAAGCGTAACAAAGACATTGCATAGACGCGCTAAGCTATTATTGAATAAACTTAAAAGTAATGAAGTCATGACATGGAATAAGAATGATGAACTTGTATACGAGGGTAATGTTGTGAAAGGTTCTAATATAATTGATCTGGTGAATGACACTTTACGAAATAAAAAAGGGTTTACCCCCCACGGTTGGCAGTACTTGTTGGCGTGGATTAGCCAAATCAAATGCTCCTGAAAGTATTATTGGAAACGAAATACGACGTGATGTCGTGAGAAAATTTAAGCAGAGTGATTCAACCGAAAAACGGTTGTTACATGTGGACCCTAATCTTTTGATGACGGCCACTAACCCATCACGTGTTTCTAAACGTAAAATGGTTGTGTCTACGCCTTTAAAATTGAGAAAAAGACTTTCTTGGGAAACTATGTAAATTGTAAAACTTATTGTATGATATAGTAATGATTTACGGTTTGAAAAAAAAAACTTTGGGGAAAAAAAAAATAAAGAAAAAAAAAAAAAAAAAAAAAAAAAACTTTGGGAAAAAAGAGAAGAAAAAAAAGGTGTTTTGTGTATTGGTTTGAGCGTATTTTATTTTATATATTTGTGTTAATTAAACTTTAGTGTAGTTGATTTTCATTTGTAGACAATAAAAACACAAAATAAATCATTTATTTACTTTACATTGAGAAATAAAAGCAATGATATTAATAAATTGGAAAGAATAAACACTGTTTTTGTTTTCTTATTTGTTTGCTTATTTATTTTATAGGCTTCTTTTCTTAAAACTAAAATGCTAATAATAATAATAATAATAATAAAAACAACAGACTTTAAACTTTCTTCCGTTTTACAGAAATTTGTCTAGTAATGAAATCAAAATCGACAATTGAAACATCAACTTCGTATTTTTCTTCTATAAAATCTTGAACTAATACATCGTTGATTAAACTGTCATCCGTAAATGCTGCAACAATATCAACCATAGGTACATTTCTACATCTATGTACTAAGTACAAAATACAGTACTACCACACACCGTTGTATTCATGGATTGTAAACACGTTGTGTTATAAGTACAGCTTACGCTATTGTCATCAATAAATGTTTTAAAATAGTGTCCATATGTAGCTGGAGCTTGACCAAAAGAGTCAAAGAATTCTGCCCGTTTGTCTTGATCGAAGTAGCACGCCATCGGAATTGTATCGGAATTAATAATAAAATCCTGTGGGTATCTGTTTACTTTGGGTAATCGATCTGAAGGAAATACACCTCTTAGGTATTGTTTGGTATATCTATCCCCTTGAAGTACTTTCAAAAGCTGAACTGTATCCATTCCGTCTTTCTAATTGGAGTAATCGATCAGGATATTCCGACTTTTGTCCACCTCTAGAATAGATTCGAATTCACTGTAGATGATAACATTCACCGTTTCGGGTAATGCTGATGCAAATTGTAGCTCCAGTCGTAGATGGCTACGATTTACCTTATTAAAATGCGGTCCTTCCGAATCGTCGGGAGATAGATCGAAAGCGTAGAGTGTGTAACCGGATTCATAGTCTGATCTATCTATCTGATTGCTTGCGTCTTGGTATAGGGTATTTATACCGGAAAATAAAGTCTGATAGGCCATCATGTAATTCTTATCCATCCCTGTAAATTTAGGCTGAAGAGGTCTCCACGGTGTTTGTTCATTGTCCACGTACAGTCCAAGAAAGTTTAAATTGTAATGTTCAAAATTGTAAGGGTTCTGTCTATAGTCACCGTTGTACGCCCTGTTACCCACAATTCCAATCACAATGCGTTTAGGAATTTGTCCCAAGAACAAATTTTCGCGTGTAAACGACATGTTTCCGTGTTGTATGGAGAAACTTTTAACATCTACCCTACGTAATGGATATTTTGCTGTAGTAGTATCCAACATTTTAGCGTGCTTCAGAGCAATTGATGGACTGAGAGTAACTTTTCTTACGTTAGAAAGCTGCATCCATAATTTGTACTTTATATTTGTCAGTTTGCAGGGGGGTTAACAAACAAAAAGAGTTTTTACTACGATGAAACTTAAGTTTAAGGCTGACACCGTTCAGCAAGAGTCTGTCTTGAAAAAATATGTCACTGTGAATCGGCCCAAATAGATCGACCACTTGACTCCCTTTAGTAAATTGATACCGTTGTTTTAATCCTTCATTATGTTCATCATCGGCGATGGGGTTGGTCCCGATTCATTCTCCGGCTGTATCCTTGAAAATAAAGCTGATGTTAATTGGGATTTCTTCACACTATCTCCAAAAAGACAATAAGTTCAATTATGGCCTGATATGCATAATTGTTCGTTGCCGACGACACGAGTCTATCATTAAGAGTAATATCAACTTCGCCGAACAGGGAATGTAGAAAAAGATTTACGGGGCCAACTTGTGCGTCATTTGCGAGATCCGATCCATCTTCATTAACAATATTTGCCTTTACATTTATCATAGAATGTGCCAAATCCAGATAGTGTGCTGACGATCCAGTCACGTTGACTTCTATGGAATCAGAGTCCACGATATTAGTCAGTGGATTATACTGAATCCATTGACCCTTTAAAATTGAAGTCTGAGTGGGAGGTACGTTGAATAAGTCCATTTCACTCTTAGAACATTCACAAGAAAACTTATTGATGAAAGCCATGGTTCATTAATAGTCGAATATGTCTAATGTCCTCTTCTTCCGCTTGCTTGAAGTCTTTATGTGTGGAACGTGAGGTGCTCTCCTTTTTAAACGGTATTTTTTACTTGGTGATGGTTTTCTCTTTTTAGAAAGTTGCTGAGAAGCCAGCGACGTCATTTGTAATCCAGCTTGGCGTAAACGTTGATTTGCTGATGTCTATACGTTTTGACCGTTGAGTGCGTCCGAAGCAATCTCTACTCCCGTCTGTAAAAACATGTTTGCCTAACGCTTTTGCCCCCTTCTTGAGTATGGGTAGAGCGGATCTAAAGAGCCCTCCTAGAATATTTCCTAATCCATATCCTCTCTGAATACGGGCACCCCTAAAAAAATTCCCCAGTTTGGTGTCTATAATATCGTTCATAGTCATCCATAATAGCTAGAATAGTGTCGGACGAGTTCTACGAAAGTGAAGTGTAATTGTTAGTTTCCCACGTTGAAATGGTATCTTTTCTCCAGTGTCTTTTCTTATATCCACATGAACGACTTCGAAATTTTTCGTTTTTACAGGAACGTAGTGAGGCGTGTTGAAAGTGTGAGCAATCATATCACCCTGTGTAATCCCAGACGTTTGTAGAGGGACTACACTTAATAGTGGCGCGCTTACGTCTCCCACTAATTGATTTTGAACAATGTCGCAGTACACATGATACATACCATAAAACCCATTGTTGACATCCACTGGTAAATGCCCCTGCACGCTTTCAGCAACGGACTTATCCTTTAATCCTAGCATACGATATATATAGCTCGTCGTCAAAATGAATAAAAGCGCCCTCTCTCAATTCTAACTTAACCAGACCGTTGTATTTATCCAGAGTAATGTCAATGTTTTGTTTACCCATCTCGGACATTTCTTCATTAATAGTTTTCACTATCTCCGTCACCGACCGGTAAAATCCTGGTGCAATTCGTACATATGACTGTTGATTACCACCCTCACTGTGCAGCGTAAACGAATTGTTTTATCCGGTGATATTATACCAAGTAAAGGGAAAGTGAATCTCAGTCATGGCAACCTCCTGGTTACCGGTTATTTGTTCGACGAGTCGCGTTGTGTAACTTGAGAGTGTGTTGTCGGGGTACATGGAAAGAGATGAATTGCTAGGCAGTGTTACGTAAAACTGTGTAGACGAAGCCATCATGTCTTTACTTTTTGATCAGTTACCCAACTGTTGAATTTTGAAGGATAACCTAACCATTAACTAAATACCGGTACTCCGTCTTGCCTCCTTTCTTGCGTTTGCGAATCACCTTCTCTATCCTGTATAGATCGTCGGATTTGTGAACCTTTAGTAATTCTTGCTCGTAGAATATACCTTGAATTTCTTCCACCTGAATAATCTTTTATTGTATACACTGGTATTTTCTGACGTCCATTGCGTTTAGACACTGTGAATATTTCCTCTCAGACCACGTAAACAGATACGACTTCTCGAGAACATTAATCGTTGTTTACTGACTCGTACTTTATCTCCTACTTCGAATGTGAATTTTACGTGACGTTTTTGATACGAAAACAGAGTTTTCCATACTTTGCTTTTCGTTTTCACCGTTCACTTCCAATGGTTTCATTTAATAGAGCGATGATATGAGTTATTGTAACTGTTTACTAATTTGGGTAAAACGTTAACGTACTTGAATATTTTTATAAAAATACTTCCACATCCTAGATTTTAGAGTGCGATTGAACCTCTCAACAATAGACGCTTTAACTTCACTGTTTGTTGTGTAAAAATGTATACCATCTTCTTTTAGATATTGCTTTGAAACAGACGATTTGTAAACTCACTACCTTTATCTGAATGGATTATTATATAGGTTTCCTCTGACTTGATTTGAAACTATTTTTGTAAAGCTTCACAAGCGTATGTTCCAGATTTGTTTTTAAAGGAATAACCCAGGCGTATTTAGAAAACACATCAATACACGTCAATAAAAACTTGTAACCGTTATTGTACTTTGATATTATTAGATACATTCACCAAATCCAATTGATGGATCTCATCACGTCCTACCGCTAGAATGCTGTTTCTTTGATATTTCTTACGGGTGGGTTTATGTAATGTATACGTATCTTGACTCTGTAGAAAGTCTTTATTTGTGTACGTGTTAAATCATGTTGCCATCTTTCTTAACGGTACGATACAACTTTTCAATACTACTTTTAGACCGCTTTGGCGGTCCACATCGTAATACAATTTCTTTAAATAATCAACACAATTCGATAGGGCCATCTTAACGTCTCAGTGATTCAATGAAAAGTAATATCCTAAATTTAATAACAATGTTTTATTAACCCAATCAAAAAGTAAAAACCTTTTAATAAATAGACACAAATAAATAATGAACAAGATAACATTTATTCTTTCTCTCACTTTTTTCTGTCCAACATATGTTTATTTAATGCAAAGGAAAAAAAACATTTACCGTGTAACGTTTTAGTTCTGTTTTGTTTTGTTTTTATGTATACTAAAATTAAACTGCAGGCATAACGTTTAATACAAAATAAACATACAGATAAGTTTAAATCAGAATAGATACGGTTACAAAATCACATTTTGAACAAGTTAAGATAATTATAGTAGTAATTAAGAAAACATATGCTGAAATTCAATTGTTATTACTAATCAATCTTCTCTAAACCTTGTATAAATTAAATTAAAATAGTATAACTAATAAACTAAAATAGTATAATAACTATTAAGTTAAAAAATGTTAAAACTCATCAAACAGCAACAAAGTTGTTTTTCTTATTTATTTATTAATTTATTTCTACTATTGTAACACACGTCATAAAGTACGCCTCTGTTCAGTTCTGTTTGCTGTTTCATATGCATATCGACATATTGGTCAAACAATAGGTTTGTATCATATATAGTTGGGACAGCCAGTGATAATAATTTATTATCACTAGCCGAAATGTTCCAATCGAAACGACACTTCCCTATTTGCATTTCAATGATCTCTTTCAACGCTTCAAAATATATCTCTACTTTTTCTGCCAAAGACATCATCATACATTGATGTTGAGGCTGAGACGGATGCTGAATGTCACACCCATAACAATGGCGATTGGCCAATTCTGTAACTTTGTTTAAGATACGTGGTACAAATATCGATTGAATAAGATTAAACGCTAATTCCTTACTATTTACACTATCTACCGAATCCTTCATTTCTCCTGTTGAGGGGTCTTGTCCACAGTCTGCAGTATTTCACACTCCGTATCATACTCTGCTGGTTGAAAAAAACATAATATATAAATTAGTAAAATTAATATGTTTTAATTTGGTTTTTAGTTTGCTTGTTTGTTGAGGGGGTGGTAAAGAAAGATTATGAAAATAATATTCAATCAACTTACGTTCTGACAACTCAGTAAATACAGCGGGGTCTGTGTCGGGCACCACATCCGAAGGTAAACATAGACGACCAGTTTGTTCAGAAGCTACGTCAGCGTCACGTTTCATCTTCTTTCCCGCTTGCTCCAAATAAACATAACATTACAATAGCGTATTTAATATTTTATTTTATTTATTTATTTTTCAACCATGAGGCGTATACAAACAAATTGAATCGATACAAAGATCAGAATATATATCCAACTCACCTCTATTTTCTTCTACAGCACCGTTGATTACAGGTGTCATCTTCACCAATGCGTTCCACTCATTCACGCTTAAATTGGTACCGCGAGGATTGATGCATAAATCCTTATCTTTACGCTGAATATACCTTCGGATTTTAACGTACATTTTACTATTAAACGGTTCGACCATACGCTGTTCCATCCGATGTAGACGATCGGGGTCCGCATTACTCATCCAATTGGGTTTTCCTGGTGGCAAATATTCACGTATTTCATGACGACTTCCAGCCATATCAAATGATGGTGTTGACGAATATGATGGTAAAGACATGTTTATATTACGTCGTGATGATGCTCTGAACCATCCAGTTCCTGCCTTTTAAGTATGCCGAGTTTCTACCATTTTAAGTATACGGCTTAACTTTTTGAGGACACACAATAACCTCATTAATCATTAACTCTATTGAGATACCAGTTACCCTTAGCCTTTACTGCTTAACTTTTTGAGGACACACAATACCATCTTTGCATTAATCATTCACTCTATCCAGATACCAGTTACTCATATCCTTTACGGCTTAACTTTTTGGGGACACACAATATCCTCATTAATCATTCACTCTATCCAGATACCCGTTACCCTTAGCCTTTACGGCTTAACTTTTTGGGGACACACAATACCTTTATTATCTTTATGACTAACCTTGTATGGACACACCTTCTTTATCTTAAGGATTATTTTTTGAGGACACACAATACCCTCATTATCTTAAGGATTAAATTTTTGAGAACACACAATACCCCCATTATCTTATTCTATTGTGTGTCCCAATCAGACCCATACGTCTACTAATAAGCCCTTGAACGAAGTTATGAAATCTGGTCTAGCCTTAGCCTTACCATGTACCACGCCAGGACTGCAGTTACACCCCCTCCCAACAAACAAAAAGCAATTGGAGTTTTTTGTGAAAGATGTGGCAGCCTTTTTTCCATTGTACGTCATTCTGATCATGCGCACGATACTGAGAACAATGCAAATGGAACGGTAAGTCTACTGCCATCTAGTTTCAAAAGTCTCCTATTGGCCGCACTGCTTAAATAGAAACACGATTGAGGGGTCTGTTTAGAAGTCCTATTTGGAAGGGAGGAACTGTGGTGTTACATTAATACCAGTGTTGCAAAATTTATTATGACATTGTGTTCATATTGGTCGATGGCCAACTATGAACACCATTGGGCGTAGATATAAATACGTAAGTAAGAAGGTTGCACAAACTATCATCTCGGAATAAATCTGCCAGATAAAATTTGTCAGATCTTTTATTACAACTTATTCATATTTAGACTAAGTCGAAACTTCAGGTGATGTTAGTGCAGTGTTTATTTGTCTCCTAGTCTATCATATCTATCGGTCTATAAAAACAACTCCGCTGGTGCAGTCATTAACAATGTATAATCTACAAGGATTTCAGTATCACAAAATTCTGTGTGAAATCATAATGTCATGTCCGGAAACTGGGCAAACGTCAACGTCTGTGTAGGCCTAACTTTATAATTATTTAAACATGTTCAATACTCTGGTTATGCCGAGATATCATTAAACTTTAGTCTTTGAATTGTTTACAGAATTGAAAATGTTCATGGCTTGATTATGATGCTCATGGACTCTGGAGCCTCTATAACGTTAACTTAGCCCCATACTGTGGCCAAGTCTCTGGACATCCTCCGTGCCCTAGGCCACAGAACTGGGTTAGCAAAAAATAGGAAGTTATTTGCAAAATCGAACTTGGAATATCACACCTAATATTTCACATAAAATAGTCAAATGTATTCGGTTGATATTCGTGCTTCGTAGCACATTAGCTCTAGTTACAATTACCATTTAGCACATGATACCAACATTTACCCCTGAACAATTTTTAAGTGGATCCATTTGGTGATTTTCTCTCTAGAACGATAGGGGAAAACAACTGTGGGCCATGAAGATCATGATCACGTTGACGTTACCATAATAGTACGTACATGTAGATGTCCTGACGTTAGAACTTGAAATCATTTTTGAAGAGCAAAATTAATCCAAAATATTCTGTTTTGTTTGTGCACAAGAAATGTTGTACCTAGAAATTATGGTTACTGAAAACGTTACATACCTTTCAATGTATAGTTAATAATGTACAGTTTATATTGTATTGTACCATGGAGCTGAAACGAGCAGACGAGCAATATGCGGTGCGACAACGCTAGCTCGCGTACACCGCGGGCATGCATACCCACCCACACCTCGACACACACGGCAGACAGGGCGGGCACAATACATCAGAGGGACAGGGCGATCGGAACTTGGGAAAGAGGTTTTTAATGTACACGTAATCGCTATGCATGTGAAATGTGCACATGTAATTAAATGACCGCTAGTGACCATTATGTGTCCACTGGCAAAGATATGTCCAAGTTTGGCCACAATACGCCACGAAATGTGGGAGAAGCATTTTGTAAATATTCAGTAAATGACCACTTCTGACCACTGGGTGACCGTTGGTCGAAATTTATGAACATGCTTCAATGGCGCATTTATTCCTCCATGATTTGACCAAGTTTGTTTGAAATCGACTGAATAGTTTTAGACTGTTTGACCAAAGAAAGAAAGAAAGAAGAAAGAAAGTCTGTTGGAAATACAATATATCAGCGTGCTACGCACGGCTGATATAAAACCACACTGGACTAACAAGTTAGATTGCATGCATCCCCTTTAATAACCACTTCCCTTTGACTCCCATTGACTGAGCGTTTGCAGTCATACATATTTTAATATTCATTTCCTAAACTTTTATTCACCTCCTTATTTTCTCGTTACTCCTGTCCAGATAATCATTGGCAATCCACTGCATATCAAACCAATCTTCGTAACCGTTGTTTCCGCAGCATTCGAAGTCAATCTGCAGCTGGTCTATCTCGGATTTGGCCGTGCCCTTACTCTTCAATTCAAACGAAAATAATCAACAATGTCAACAATAGCCTGAAGATCAGGGGCGCGTTTTCGCTACCCTAACCAGAAACTTGTTTCTGACCTCATATTCTTGACCAGAAACAAGACGGCATAGCTACGCGAAAACGCTAACGTAACCAGAAAATTGTTTGCAGTTTGCGACGTGTTCAATCATCAACGTTTCTCAAAATATACGGTGTAATTCAAATTTTTGTAAAATAGAACTTACACATGAGTGCTAGTAATTGAAAGATATACTGGTATACGAACAATCATTTCATCGTGTTTTAACAAATAATTAACAAAACTTTCGTTACTTTTTATAATCCGCCATCTTGAAACCAAACGTAACCGATCACAAACTTCGGTTCATGTTTGGTCAGAACAATGACGGTATCGCAGCACAACTGAACTCGCGAAAACGATTAACCAATGACCGAAGCCCAAACATGTTTCTGGTTACGGTCGCGAAAACGAGCCCCTGCCTTCACCTTTTGAGGCTTGTGAATTACCCCAGATACCGGCCACGCGGCCGCCATGTTATTTTCCTGGAGATTCCTCTTTGACCTTGCGCGTGATATCTCCAGCGATATTTGCATGACAGAACTACGCGCGCGCGCAGTAGAGATCATTCACACGCAAGCCTCCAAGCGTGACGGTACGTAGATCTTTGGCACAACGTCGTATCCAATGAATCCCTTGAATGGTATGCCCGGAGTCTGTCTCTATTATATCCTTGAGACGAAAAAAAACAGCTGGGAGCCAATCTCAACAACAGCATGAAAGCTCAACCATTTTTACAGTCAGTGCGCAATTTCTGAAAAATGCTTCCTATTCGCTCAGTGCACATCGTAGCCCTCTAGCGGTGAATTCGCACCCAGTGTCTTGATGATAGCCACTTTTGCGTCGTGTGAGCGTTGTGCGCATACTTTATGCGCGTACGTATGTTATGGTACTACACGCGCGTGTACTTCTGCCAGCCAATGATCGCTGGAGATATTCCGTGCATACGCACATCAACTGTATGTAAAATACGCCAAACGCGACGCACTATCGCTGCCCTTTCGCCCATAGTGGTCTAACAACATATGCCCCCAACAGCTCATGCACGGTGCGAATAGGGTGCGTTTGAGTAGCTTCCCGGATCGACCCATGTCTGACTCCGGAGCGTTTGAGTAACCTGGGTAAGCCTCAAGTAACCTGCTCGCGAAGCTGGGGCGCGACCCTAACCAGAAACTTGTTTCTGACGTCATATTCTTGACCAGAAACAAGACAGCATAGCTAATAGCGAAACGCAGACGTACCAGAAAATTGTTTTCAGTTTGTGACGTGTTCAATCATCAACGTTTCTCAAAATATACGGTGTAATTAAAATTTTGGCAAAATAGAACAAGTTTTTGACATACATTTTCAACCCTTAAAGGACCACAGAAATAGAGACGTAAATGCCATGGAGATACTAAAATATGGCATTTTTAATGATTAAAAAGTAAATAATAATAATAATAATAATAATAATAATAAAAAAAAAAAAAAAAAAAATAATAATAATAAGTATCAAGTAAAAGGAAAGGGGATGAGTGTAGTTAAGGAAGAAATAAAGCAAAGGGTTAAGGCGAAGGCTGCGAAAGTAAAAAGGTACGATGACAGAGTCAGGCAGTTTCATCAAAATCGCCTATTCAGTACAAATCAACGTCAATTATTCAAAGAATTGGACGGGAAATGTGACAACTCACAAGTGGGCCCAGAGCCAGCAGAGGCAAGGAATTTCTGGGGTGGTCTTTGGGATCAGCCTGGTGATCATAACAGACAAGCAGAATGGTTAGCCGACGTGAAAGACGAGTTAAAGAATGTACAACAACAAGAGGGATTTCAGATTGATGTGAGCAAGGTGAAGAAACAGTTGAGGAAAGTGCCGAATTGGAAAGCCCCGGGACCAGACCAAGTGCACGGATACTGGCTAAAGAACTTCAGTAGTCTTCATGAAAGAATATCCCAGCAGCTGCAACAATGCTTAGTGCGTGGCAATGTTCCGACGTGGATGACTGAAGCAAGAACAGTTCTCATCATGAAGGACATTAAGAAGGTAACGTTGCAAGTAACTATCGACCTATTACATGTCTACCGCATGATGTATAAACTTCTGACCATTATCATTGCAGAAGATCTGTATAGTCACATAGAAGATCAGCAGTTATTTCCAGATGAGCAGAAAGGTTGCAAGAAGCGGTCAAGAGGAACGAAAGATAACTCATCATTGATAAGACGGTGCTAAAGGACTGTAGGAACAGGAAAACTAATCTGGCCATGGCATGGATATATAGATTACAAGAAGGCATACGACATGGTATCACACTCGTGGATTATGGAATGTTTGGATATGATAGGGGCAGCTGATGCGGTGAAATGTCTCCTGGGTGAGAGCATGAAGACATGGAGAACAAATCTGATGGCCAGTGATGAATGTCTTGGTAAGGTAAACATCAGATGAAGGTATTTTCCAGGGCGATTCTCTGTCTCCACTGTTGTTTGTTTTGGCGCTGTTCCTTGACGATGATTTTGCGGAAGGTTAGTGCAGGATATGAGATGACGAAGGATGGATCCAGGATTAATGATCTTCTTCATGGACGACCTGAAGTTGTTTTGCGAAAAACGAGAAGAGATCGATTCATGGTGCAGACTGTACGGATCTTCAGCGATGACATCGGCATGAAGTTTGGTCTGGTGAAATGTGCTGCGATGACCATGAAGAGGGGTAAAAGGGTACATTCGGATGGAATTGCTTTACCAGATGGCACACAATTGAGGGGCGTTGGGTGAAGAAGAAAGTTATAAGTATCTTGGAGTGTGAAGCAGATCATGTACTGCACGAGGAATCGAAGAGACTTAAGAAAGAGTATATAAGACGAGTGAAGAAGTGTTTGAAGTCCAAGCTGAATGGAGGGAATATGATAAAGGCGATCAACACTTGGCTTGTCACTAATGAAGATACAGTGCGGGAATTGTCGAGTGGACTAAGGCAGATCTAGATGTTGCTGACAGGAAAACGAGGAAAGTGATGACGATATACGGTATGTTACATCCACGGTCGAATGTCAGCAGACTCTATCTACCGAGGTCAGAGGAAGGGTTACTTAGTGTATCAGACAGCGTTAACATCGAGAGAAGGAGCTTGCAGTGTCATGTAAGAAGTACTCGGAAAAGTTGTTGAAGGTTGCGCAGAAATACATGAAGGCAGGACGAATTAGGTCCAAAGGGGTATAAGAATCAAGAAGAAAGAACACGAGATTGGCAGGAAAAAACCCTTCACGGCCGATTCCTGAGATGTACTGAAGAAGTGGCAAGTAGCAGCAAGACTTGGGAATGGTTGAGGAGAGGAGAACTAAAGAAAGAAACTGAGGGTCTGATTACTGCAGCGCAAGACCAGTCTCTGCCGACGAATGTGATGAAGGCAAGGATCGAGAAGTCAGATGTCTGTGCAGAATGTGCAATGCGGCGGAGGAGACTGTATTTCACATTGTCAGCGAATGCAGAGTGCATGCTCAGACAGAGTACAAAGGCAGACACGACAAGTTGGCCAAGGTGATCCATTGGGATCTGTGTAAGAAGTACGGTGTCAAGGTGCAATCGAAGTGGTACGACCATGTGCCGGAAAAGGTTGAAGCAACGGATCATGTCAAGATTCTCTGGGACTTCAACATCCAGACAGATCATGTTATAGAACATAGACGGCCGGATGTTGTTGTCTTGGATAAGCATGCAAAGATGTGTCATCTTATTGATATAGCTGTGCTGGGTGATAGTAGAGTAGCTTCGAAGGAGAAGGAGAAGGTACAGAAATATCAGGATTTAGAGAACTCCGCAAGCTGTGGCAAGTCAAGGTGAAGGTTATTCCTGTGGTAGTGGGGGCACTGGGTACAATCCCGAAGGCGTTGGAGAAACATCTCAAGGAGATAGGAACATCTGTTAGAGTAGAATTACTACAGAAGGCGGCACTCTTAGGGACAGCAAGGATTCTGCAGAAGACACTCGAGATCTAAGGCTACGGGACGTAGCTTGACTCGAGTGTAACCGGCAGAAAGGAAAACAAGATCTTTCTTTTCATGCTGTGCTAACGCGAAATAATAATAATAATAATAATAATAATAATAATAATAATAATAATAATAATAATAATAATAATAATAATAATAATAATAATAATAATAATAATAATAATAATAATAATAATAATAATAATAATAATAATAATAATAATAATAATAATAATAATAATAATAATAATAATAATAATAATAATAATAATAATAATAATAATGTAGACTTATATGGCACACGTATCCGCAAACTGGTACTCAAGGGCCATTACCGGTACATTATTACCTGCTCATCAGGATCATAAATCATTCCTGAAACCATCTCAGCTCCCTGGGAGTATACAGCTCAATTGCTGCCATTTCAGCGCATATGGGCTAATCAAACACATTAACCAACTCTGCCCTCACAGGTACCCATTTACCCCTGGGTGGAGAGAAGCAATTATATATGCTAAAGTGTCTTGCTCCAGGACACAAGTACCCCGGTCGCGGTTGGGATTCGAACCCACATTCTGACGACTTCGCCATCAGAACACAAATCCGACGCACTAAACCGCTCGACCATGGCACCATGGCTCATTGATTTTTAGTGAGCTACTTATAATTTGAAGCTTTTCCGAAGAGGATGTCGGCGCCTCTATGTGTGACGTCACTTAAAGAAGAAGGCTTGCTTGACGCCAGCCAAGTACATATACAACAGCGAACGCGTTCATTCACATGCCTGCGCTTATATTGCCCACGCTGGAAAATAACATAGAAATGGCTGAATCGTCGTCATATAAAATTGTTATACTTTACTGAGGTAATAAGTAACTAATAAATAATCTAATGTGTAATTTTCGTTCACCAAACTGCTATCTTTGTGAAGAAATCGATCAGTTAGTGACCCAAACTCAGTTGAAAAAATCGAAAATATCAAAATATGAAGGTCGCAAAAAAGCACCGGTGGTGTTCATTGCCGCCGACCGGAAAATCTAGTCACAGTTTTCATCATGAAACTCTTCTAAAAGTTGTAAAAATTTATGTTTTTTTAGTCTAGCGTTATAGTGTATATAGTGAATTACGCCGTATATTTATTGTTAACGATGTCCAAAACCCAACATGGCGGCGCACACAGTACATACATGTAGATCGGACATGTCGGATCTGACTTGACGTTAGTTACTTGTCTGTTCTCACGTTTTAACGAAGCATCGCTTCGTTGCTTTGGCTTGTCGTTTGAAGGATTCACAGGCTTCTTTATTTTCGTTGAGATCGAAGTTTTCTTGTGTCTGGCATTTTTCTTGTGTCTGACATCCCAAATTCCCCATGAAGGCTCGTTTCGAAGTCTTCAGCCGTAAAATGATCTTCCATATCACGCTGGTTGGAGACGGCCCGAACCATTTGCCCTCGTCAACCGCACTTTGTGGCCCAAATTGTTCGTAGCGCACTGATGCTTGAGCTTTCATGCTGTTGTTGAATTGGTTCCCAGCTTGTTTTATCGTCTCAAGGATATAATAGAGACAGACTCCGGGCATACCATTCATGGGATTCATTGGATACGACGTTGTGCCAAAGATCTTTAGGAACCTATGGAGGCTTACTCCTTCGCTAGGAGTATTACCACAGCCTGCTACATGACATCTTGTAGGCATGATGTATATTTTCAAGGAAATTTAGGATGAAAATATGTATACACATATATTGAGTTTTGACATAACCGCATCGAACACGTACCACACACAAACAAATAGCTGTGCGTTGCCAGGGAATCGTTCTTTAACTGACGTCACGGTATCACGTGATGCATTACATCACTCAATTGCCAATAAAGTGGGGGGAGGGGGGGTCTTGTGAAGTGGCATAAAACTCTCCAAAATGAACAGAACAAACTTCAATTATGAAAAAAACTAACAAATATCTTGTTTATTATGCAAAACACATTTATTAAGAGCCATAATGTTTTTTATTTCTGTGATCATTTAATATAGAGGCGGGAAATTATTACAGTCCACATTTATTATGACTCTAATAAAACAAGAGAAACATGTGTTCGTATTGGTAATTTTTATACATTTGGGAGTATTTATGTGTTTTTACACAATTGTTTACGGGTACTCCTGTATACTCCTCAGGGAGCTGAGGAATACTATTGGCACAGTGACCAGGGAAAATAATAAGCGCATAGAGACTTTCATCTGAAGGTATTACGCGTTATACAAGAGCTGTTCTTTAGTATAATTATTATCCAAAGAATTTCAGTTTCGGGTATCCGGATCCCAAAATAACCGAAAACGCACATCCTTACCTTGTATTGTTCCATTGCCGTGGTCAGCCCACGGTGGAAGGAATGGTGGATATGATACCGATGGGCGAAGCTGGTACATCCGCCTGCGGAAAACAGATATTGAGAACGACTAGGAGGAGGAGGTAAGGGAGAAGGAGCGACTTCAGTCTCTGTCTGTAGACGAAGAAATAGTATACAAATATTGACTGCTCTGGGTGGTACGAAGTAAACTATCCTCCTCGGTGATGATCCTGGGCGTTCTGTCCCTCGGCTTAGCCTCGGGAAAATAGAACGCTCCAGGGATCACCTCAGAAGGATTACTGTACCACTCAAATCAGTCAATATTTGTTTTACACCTCATACCATGATACCATGCAGCTGATGGAAGGTTGCCATGGGCTAGTTCATTGGTTGGTATGGGCTAGTACTTTTGCGGCCGTTGCGTAGTATTTTCTTGTTTGTGTGGCATTACAGTACAAAATTAGCGAACATCATGTGACACACTCTCAACCAATCACAAGACAGTATCTGTATGAGATGTTATCGGAACATATTATTCAGCAATGTCAAAGGCAATATGTCTGAAAATTTCACGATGATATGTTTCATATAATCAAGATTTGGTAAAATTACGGCTTGACAAAAACGAGTTGGAACGTATACTAGTTGACCAGTTTTTGTTTATATTTATTTTTGGGGGATGGGGTGTACATGTAGCTTCAGTGATCCACCTCCCACTCCCTACTACTCATGTCTACCTGTGCATACTCATAGACATATTTTGTCTTTCACAGGTAATCCTGTGGTTACTGTGTGTCAAGCCATTATTTGCAAACGGGATCTGCAGACTAAAGAAATACCAAAGACTTCACAAAAGATAACAGCACCTCAGTCTCCTGAGGACGATCAGAGCATACTGATCGAAACGTCGAGTTGTAACCTCCAGTTCTTTTCAGAACTAATTACTACTCAATAAAAAATTTCACATGGTGTCACCGCAATTAGTCTTACTTGTCCTCTTCACCATGCAAAGCTACAAGTTTTACCTAATTTCATGTCATATTGCAAGAAATATCCCCATGATGGTTATCAGCAAGTAGTGAGGGGTTGTTGGGGCTACCTGGGGATGTTCAACACAGTGCTACTTCTGTCACGCATCATGGATGTCATCCGCACATTTTTTGGACCCTAATGGACATTATAAGGTATTTTCATATCCACCAGTAAACTAGTTTGCAAAATATGATGCCGATCTAAGTGTTTTGACAACGTATTCAATATTTTACCCTTGCAATTAAGAAATTTGTTTCCATATTGGTGAACTTTCGGTAGTAAGCTATTTTGCTTTATCCATCTTTGCACATAATCCAAGTCAAATGGCTACACTCTTGCCTATTTGATCTGAGAACTGTATTTCATGCAATTGTTCAAGTTTAAATAGCTACAAAATAGCTACAAAATTGCAGGTCGCAGGTGGTCGCAGCTAATTTTGGTATCAAAATGTTGCTGAAAGGTTCACCTTCAGGGAAATATGAGAATTTAGGTGGGAATCAGCGGGAATTTCTAGTTTCACCCTAGCTGAATTTTTAAAGCCAAATTCCTCAGTTTTTGCTGATGAAATCAAAAAGCTAATTTACAATCGACTTTTTAAGGAATATAGATCACTGGGTTTACGTTAATTTACATGACGATAGCTTCAGTCAAAAGCTCATAATGACAATTTTAAATTTATTACCAGCAACCGGCTTTTATCAAAAAATTCTCCAGTTTTTTGAGATTGTAAATATTAATTTGACTTTAAATTGTTTATAAAATATATAGTCGTAGGGAATCTTAGCAACCTAAAAAATGTAAAAGAAATAAAATCTGGAACATACGCAAATGACCCCTTTTGGCGCACTTTGGTGTCGCCCTAGCCCACTGTGCAACGGCGGGAGCGTTAAAAGGTTTTCAAAAACCGAAGAACTTGGTTAACGACGATACTTGGCGCCTACCTCCGATTGAGATCAGCAATGCTTTGGCAAAGCTTCCCACCGGCCAGGTCGATGACAACGGTACATGCGCCGATTATTATGAGCATCAGAGGGAGAGAATTGCCATCGTAACCCTTCACTAGATTCACCTGCGGATAACATTTGAGAATAAAAGTAACTGTTTGTCTTTTAAGGTTAATATTACATCCACCCTGTACCCACAACAAATTCAAATTAACTCTATCAAATAACGAGATGGAAGTATAATGTTAGGCCTATCTGATTGACGGGTTGTTTGAATAAAAGAGTTACAAGTACAAACATATTTCTGAACTATGTTTTTAGTGGGAGTGGGTATATTGCCACATAAAGTAAGCCTATTTGTTTGTATGGCAATAGTCTGAAAATCGAACCAAGCAATGACATTTCACAAAAAAGAACGTGTACATAGGCTACAGTAATTGTTATTTTCATAATCATTTTATAGAGCATAACGTACTGTTATTATGATCGTTAACACTATGTGGTTTTTGTCAAAAATTCTTTCCCAGTGTGCACCGATTGAGCCGAAACTCCCCATGGGATGGCAAAACTGACGTTGGGCTACCCTTTCTCTAAGCGCTTCAGACGAACACATCGTCAATATGATTAGTACGCGTACCAACTTAACACCAAAATAAGGTTTTATATAATTTGTTAATTAAATAATCTGGTAATTACCAATGTTGTCCCTTCCCTTAAACAGTTGTTACGCTTACCTTGTCCTCTATACGGATCTTGATATACAGTCCCGTCACAATGATAGTCAGTCCGCAAACGGCGCACATCCAGTGTATAAACCACAGCACAGTGCTCAACCTCTGTCGCCCAGTCTCGGTAATTCGTATTGGCAAAATTGCCATGTTTTCTTTTTACTTACACATAAAAAAATAATAATTGGACCCCCACTTTCCCAAGGAAAAGGGATTCAATTCCTCAGTAAAATTTTAATGATTAAGGTCTACGTCTAACTAAGCGTTGGATGAAGACGGTGCGGAAACACGTCCTATCTTTGGTTATTTTGAAAACGTACATGACGCGTAATTATTAGAATATATTTTGTAGTGACGTGCGTATGTGCGTGCTTGATTTATTTACGTGCGTGCGTACAAGCCTGTGATGTACTTTGCGTGCATGTATTGCGTGACGCGTCATACACATGCATGGTGCGCATTGTTTCTTTCACGCGTGCGCGAAACGAGTCACTGAACGTGCAAACACTTTCTAAGCCTGAAGATCTGACGTCACGCTTCGAGCTAGAGGCGCGTGAATTACGACAGATCGATCATTGACCTTATAACAGATAGCTGATATTTCGAACTGCGCATGCGTGCGCAAAGGACTGTGGGAATTATTATGTTCAAGTCTACCTCGTGTCCATGTAGATTGACCCCGCAATTCAAGAGGGCGTAATGAACTACACCCTGGACATGAGAATTATGTGTATTTTACCATTTGGAGCAGTTGGCTAATTTTAGCTATTATCAGAATTCTATTAGATATCGTTCTTGCAAAGAATCCTTGATTTAAACGATTTCAAGAATGCAAGCGCCCGTGTGATGGACCCTGTATATACATTTAAAAAAAAAATT
This sequence comes from Zoroaster sp. YZ-2022, assembly GCA_029582265.1. Classification (NCBI taxonomy): domain Eukaryota; kingdom Metazoa; phylum Echinodermata; class Asteroidea; order Forcipulatida; family Zoroasteridae; genus Zoroaster; species Zoroaster sp. YZ-2022. The sequence goes on along the minus strand of CM055821.1, from coordinate 14,860,191 downwards.
AAGAAATTTGTTAAAATCTAAAGATAAAAGACAGTATATACAGAATTATATAAAGATCATTAAAAAATATAAACAAACATTTATTGATTTAAAATAATCGCATAAATAACAGGTGGGTAAAACTACATAGGCTATAAAACCAAGGAGAACAACCCTTTATGCCCCCAATACCTCCCACACTCCACCCTACCAGCGCAATACAGCACTGCCCATCCCTACATACAGAGACTTGTATATATAACTACGATTAGGACTCAAGAAAAAGAATTAAGACCGGTGGGTATAACATGTGAAGAGAAAACTTCACCCCAACACAATGAGCAATTAAAACCACAAAGCACAAACATACATACATATATAAAAATATATAAATAAAAAAATAAAAAAAATAGATTAGAAAATATATATATTGTTTTAACCTGTTCTTTTTCAGGTATTTGTTTTAACCTGTTCTATTTCCAGGTATTTGTTTTAACCTGTATGTTATCTTATCTTGTATATTATTACATTTTTTCCAACTGTCTCTTATAGGACAATTTTAATTTAGCTATTTACACCCACACACCAACTCCTCAATTTGTATGGTGTAAACACCCACCTTTTTGTTGTCGTATCCCTTTCTGTATTGTCCTATTTTTACCATAGCTTTACTACAAGCTGCCACCTCTACCTATTGTGTGGCTCAATAATCTCTCCTTTACCCTAGCTTTACCACAAGCTGCCACATCTACTTATTGTGCATGTGTGGCTCAATAATCCCTCCTTTGTTCATTTCTGATACTCCTATTGGTTTTTCTAGACTGATGCTTATCTTTAATTGGCTACTATTTTCCCCCTTTTGGATCCCGCCCCATGATCCTTTTGCTTTCCTTTCCTACAATAAATGGATGTGTCTTTTTATGTGTGTACGTTGTTAAAGCCTCTGATGAAGGTCCGGTTTGGATCGAAAGCTAAGGCCACCCTCGCGATTTAATTTATATATATATATATATATATATATATATATATATATATATATATATATATATATATATATATATATATATATATATATATATATATATATATATATATATATATATATATATATATATATATATATATATATATATATATATATATATATATCATACAGGGCAACAGTCTCATAAATATTAACGGTAAACCGTTTATCTTTAAGCATTGGATTAAGTCTGGTATTGTGTTTGTAGGAGACTTTTGTCCTAAAGTATTTGTTCATGCTACTGATATTCGAAATCAGCTCATCAACAAAACAAACTACATTGCCGAGACGTATCAAGTCAGAAAAGCAATACCTAACATTTGGATCAAGAAACTAGCGGCTGCCAAATTTACTCAATTCATTGCTCCCTCTATAAATGAAAAAGTTCTGAATGGGGATAATCACACAACTGACCTGAACAAATTGAAATCCAAGACAGTGTATAATATTCTTGGTAAGAACAAACAACACGTAAGTAGAGGTGAAGTGTACTGTAAAAACCGTCTTACAACTCCCACATGACTTTAATAGGATTCAAGTTTGGAATTTTAAGATTAAAAAACTACCTATAAATAAATATAAAGAATTCAGTTTTAAATTAATATACGTCATCCTCCCAAATAAAACTAATTTGACTAAATGGAATTTAAAGTAACTCGTCTAGTTGTTCTATATGCAATGAACTTGACGACCTCAATCACTATTTGTTTTCCTGTAAGTCTCTGAAACAATTTTGGAACAATATTGGCTATCTCATGAATCTTAACTTACGCATCAAGCATGACATTAAGTTGAAAGATAGTGGTAGGCTATAATATTAATGGTATTAATTTCGACACGGTTAACCTCTTAATAATAACAGCCTCTTTCACTGTGTACAAATGCAGAGTAATTAACGCATTCAATTCAAACACTGCTTTTAATTATAAACTTCTTTGGAAAACGTTTAAAATGAAATTGAATTCAAAACTGTATTATACCAAATTTCAAAACATTTGCCTGTTAATCAATTTGTAATGCTTGTTTTCTTCTTTTGTTTTGTACAATTGTGTGCTTTTGACATGTAATTGTACTGATGGATAAACAATAAAACGCCTGGAAAAGGCAAAGAAAAAAAATATGTATATATATATATATATATATATATATATATATATATATATATATATATATATATATATATATATATATATATATATATATATATATATATATATATATATATATAAATATATATATATATATATAATAATATAAAACACAAATTAAACATGGAAATGGGACTTGATTGTGTAGGCCTACATAACTATACATGGAAAATAACATCACGATAAACACATTGTGAAACCGGAATCTTATCTCTTTCTTTTTTCTGTATTGTCAACAAAATAGATAACAACACAACAACAACAAATTGCGAAATGTGTATCTGAGATTGTCTTATCGGTTGGGAACATGGTATTGATAAACACATTGCAAATCGATATTGTATATATGGGTAACAAAGTCCTATTAATAACACCCACACAGATACAGTATTAATGGTTTATGATTTATTAACAAAGGTTTCACGGTTTGAAGTTCATTTCGCTTTGTTCCCCTTTTCCTTCTATCGTATACAAGGCCTACATTATTTTGTTTTACACTTTTCTTTTCGCGGACATAATGGTACGGGGACAGGTAAAGAAAAAATCGGAAGGTAAAAAAAGGAAATCTATTTCGTTCCCTCGAATTAATATTTCGTTCCCTCGAAATAACATTTCGTTCCCTCGAATTCATTTCGTTCGCTCGAAATATTATTTCGTTCCTCGAAATATTATTTCGTTCCCTCGAAATCATTTCGTTCCCTCGAAATATTATTTCGTTCCCTCGAAATATTATTTCGTTCCTCGAAATAACATTGCGTTCCTCGAAATAACATTTCGTGGGAATGAAATAAATTATTTCGAGTGACGAAATGTTATTTCGAGGGACAACAATCGAGGAACGAAACTCATTCCTATTTTTTTACCTTCCTGATTTTTACCTGTCCCTTAGAAACTCCATATAATGGTACTTGCGGACATTATGGTCAGGAACAGACGTGCAAAAGGCTCTCATGACTGAAAACTGTGAGAAATGATTGAGAAATTTCTCGTATTCTTTGGTTTG